>OW285242.1:46759830-46792330 GCA_935421215.2 Melolontha melolontha
AATTGGGCACGCTTCTGGCATTTTGTACTGCCCTTTGTATAGTTCTTCTAGGAACTGCATCGAAGGCATTCTGAAGTCTGTCTCGTAATTCTTCAATGTTTTGTGGCGCATCTACTTTATAAATATTATTTTTAACATATCCTCATAAAAAAAAATCTAGCGGACTTAAATTAGGTGATCTCGCAGGCCATTCAACAACGCCCCTATTTCCAATCCAACGGTTTGCAAACTCTTGATTTAAGAAATTTCAACAGCTGCATTGTGTGCTGGTGCGCCATCTTGTTGCCACCATAAATATTGTAATTGATTTAATGGGATATTGTCGTCAAGATAGTCAGATACGTATGTTGTACGTAAAATGTTTAAATATCTTTCTCTATTTAAATGTTCTTCATACATAACTGGTCCTAAGAGACGATTTGCCAAAATACCCATCCAAACGTTTATTCCAAAACGATGTTGTGGTCTTCTAGCCCTGTTTTGTCGGGGATTTTGTACTGCCCAATAGTGCTCCGTATTTCTGTTGAACATTCCAGAATTTGTAAATTTTGTTTCATCTGACCAGATGATTTTGCTTAAAAAATTTTCGTCATTTTCTATTCTTCCCATTAACCAATTACAATATTCTAGCCTTCTCAAATTATCTCCAGGCAGTAAAGAGTGACTAACATGGATCTTGTATGGTTTAAACCTACTTTTATGTAAAGTTCTCCAAACTCTGGACTGGCACAAATTTAATTCTGACGCTACTTCGCGTGTAGAAATTGATGGATTATTATTTATCTATAAAAATACAAGATTTACATGAAATTTGAAAGCACGCTTTTAATTTACCATTTCTAAAATATCTTGTCGATTTTCATTTAAATTTCTGTTGTCTTGACCATTACGCGGCTTATTAAACGATCCATTCTCGACCAAATTTCTGTCGACATCTAGAAAAATGGTGCGATGAGGCTGTTGTCGTTCTGGATATAATTGTAGATATCTTGTACTCGCTACTGTTGAATTTCGGTTCGAAGAATTAAAAATACTTATCATATCTCGTTTCTCTTCGTTAGTGTATGACATTTTTGTATTATTAATGAACAATAAATGAAATGTTTGACAGATTGAAATTCCATGGCTACCTTGTTTAATCTTATAATTTATTCTTTCAAATAAAACCTAATGTCAAAAACTTTAGTCAGCATGTGGTACATGGTTGAAATCAGAAAAAAAAACTCTTTCTGAGGATGTCTAAATCCAATATGGCGACTATAAGAAATTAGATAGTTGATGATGGCCAGAAGGAAACGAAACGTCGTATAAAAATTTAGAGTACACCACTGGATAGAGGTTTAGAAATGGCCACAAGAATGCGTTTTTATATTTTCTTTAGAAGGCCAAATGTCGGTGCTACAGGTAAAAGAAGAAAATGGGGTTTTCGCGTTTATTTTTTAAATAACGAAGGTCATTTGTCACAGGTCTATTTTCTTTAAACAACTTTGCCAAATTTAAACCTATACTCTATCTCCAATAATAAGCGAGATCCCCATGGTGAGGGCCGAAAATGAATTAGCCTGTATAGTTTAAGTGTTATTAATTGTATATCAGAATTTGCATACTTTACCAAAAAATAGCCAATTTCATAGTTACTTCACTCGTCGCAAAGATGATGTTCAGATACCGATGCACAACTTAGTTCTGACTGAACATAATCTTTTATTAATATTAAGTTTTACAACAAATTACCACAAAATATTAAGCAGGTTGCCATATAGGTCTTTTTAAGAGATATATTAAAAATTACATGCTGACACATTGTTTTATACCATAAAGGAGTACCTTGATAGTTAAATTAACAAATGTACACTTTTTTGTTTTTTTTTGATATTTTGATTTTCTTTAGATTTCGTTAATTGTCATATTACCACACATGTATTTTTTTGACTTATCCTATATCCTCTTTCTTTTATACTTCTTTTTGTACTGTTATGTAGAATTTTTGGATTCAATAAATATTATTATTATTATTATATTAAAAATGTTTGGGTTTTATACAAATCGTGGAGTTTATTCCTTTCAAATATGTTTCAAATTGCTTTTGTTAAGCAATGTTATTGATAAGCAATAAAAGGTTTTTAGTTGGAACATGTGGCACTTTTTTAAATGTAATAAATTATTACATATATAATAAAAAAAATAATAAATTACAATATAATATATTTATTAAAATGTATTTTGTCATCTTAGCTAGTATTAAGTAGTGCAATATTTTCAATTTGAAAACTATCATGTTTTTTAACTTTTTAGTTTATCATCTCAAATTTTTATTTTGAAAGTTGTAGTGTGAAGTTAGACTAAGTTTGTATAATATTTTACAGAAAAGTTGTATTTGTTTTTATCGTCTTATCCGGTTCTCTAATTATCTCCAAAAAGATATAGCTCGTTGTGTATTCAAAAAATAAACAATAACCTTTTCACCAAAGTGAACAAGAAGTGTGTCCAAAAATAAGCGAAACTTCATAAAATAAATGATCAAAAATCATGGTGTTCCGCTGCAATTCGATAGCTTCATTTCTTTTGCCGATTCAAGCGAGAAAACAAATATAAAACTTGCATATATAAACGTTCGGACATAACGTACACTGATGAGGGCATGCAGTCTTGAAACACGGACTCGTACGTTGATGGTCTCCAATGAAAATTTGGTTGCGTTATGTATCCTTTTGTAAATATTTTAACATATATGTATTATCGTATTAAAGTACTAGATATTAGTAAATATATACTATATTTTACATGATAAAACTTGCAGATTATCCAGCGATTTTGCAATACCTTTCTTATCATTCTCCAAAGAAATGTGGTTGATGTCTATTGCGGCGTATATTTTGATATCGTCTTCATTTTTTCTGTCATTAACTCTTCAAGATGCTCAAAAGTAATTTAATGTATTAGCAAGTATTCTTTAAAAAATTTTGATGTTCGCAGAACTGCTAAATGGAAAACTCGCCGTAATCGTCAAAGAAGTCGAATTTTGGCATCATTAGAAATATCCGGCAGAATATTTTTACTGCAGAGTTACCAGAAAATATTTAACCAACAGAAATCAAAAATAGTATTTGGTATGGCGTTGGTTTTAAGTTTATTCCTGACCACGACATATTCTGGTGGTTTTGCAAGTATCAGGGCAATTCCCAGGTTTGAAATTTAATAACTGAATACAATACATTTCTTAACAAATGATTTATAATAAATGAATTCAACTTATTGTAGATATTATGGAACCATCAAGGACATTAATGATTTTGTAGCTGCGAATATTCGTTGGGGAGCAACATCTACTACATGGACAAGCTCATTGGATTTAGATACTGAAGTATGTATTAGAAAGTATTTACTTATTTTAAGTGATAGGTCTTGGTTTGATGATATTCAACTGAAAATATGTATCAATGTTAGTAATGAAGTTAGGAGTTACGGAAATGATTTGACGGAAAATGCGAATCAAATATTAGTGTCTTCAAGAGATATTTTTTTTTATGATATCTAGGTTTCGTTAATTAATAACGCTTGGTTTGGAAAGTGTATTCGTTTAAAATCCTAATAAATGGAAACGAAAATGAATGCAGTTGATATTTTGTTCTATAAGTAAATGTCGCGGCATCATATAATGCGCCGTGTCATCTGCTCGTCAGTTAAGGCATTGTCACTCGAAGATATTTCTGCAGAATCATACTTCAAACATTGATCAATATTCAGTCTGCGAACACAGTTGTAGCGTATCATCGCCCGGTACTCCTTTGGCTGGAACAGCTAACACATACCGGACCGAAAGCTGTAGTGTAGGTTTGAACAGTCTCGACCAACACAAAACTAGTCACAGCATGCAACAATCGGTTGAGACATATTGCAAAACTGTTGTGGTATCTTTTGTACATCGTATAAACAGGGTTCGGCAACTGGTATGACACATTTTGAATAGGTTGTTATGAAAAAACAAATAATGTGATGTCAGTTAGTTTGACATTAAACTTCATACCTATACAGGAAATTTTGATTAGAATGGAGAAATTTTCACTAAACTAACATATTTATGCAGTCAATGAGTTTGTTAGAAATGGTTCCGTTATCCAAGCTCAAAGAAGTTTTCGGCGGAAATTTAATGTTGAAAGACATGGGAGAATTTCTTCGCGGAAGACAATTTTAAGGTGATTGAATGATTTTAATGAATGAGGCAGTGTTGCATCAAAATTTAAAGGTGGTATTACACTGTTCGTACACCAGAAAACATTGAAAGGGTTCGTGTCGCCGTTAATATAAATCCAATGCGATCTGCGAAAAAACATTCAATGCCCCTGCAAATCTCTGTATGAAGTCTTCTTAGGATTCTTAAAAATGATTTACGTTTTCATCTCTATAAAATTCAGATTGTACAGTCTTTAAAGGAAGGCGAAAGTGTACTTCACATTACATTTTGCATCGGAAAATCCTCAACAGTTACAAATCTCTACATGACCAGAAAGTGACAATATGGTGTGGAGTATCAATTTTTGGAATCGTTGGACCAAATTTTTTCGAGAAAAATAATTAAGCAGTCACCAATAACACATGCAACAGAATTTTTGGGTAGGACAACTACGAAGATTGGGGCAAAACAAGGTATGGTTCCAGCAGGATGGTACAGCGAGGTAGACTCTTCTTACTTTCAGGGAAATATTTCCTAATAAAGTTATTTCAAAATATCGCAACATAAATTGGCAGCTAAAATCTCCGGATTTATCGGCTCCCGATTTCTTTTTATTGAGCTTTTTAAAGGATAGAGTATATAAGAACCGACCACAAATTATTTAGGCATTGAGAGACAAAATTTTTCTAGAAGGTCAGGGTATTAATGTCCAACTCCTGTTTAGAATTATGGAAAGTTTGCAAAATAGATTAAGGTTTTGTTTAGAAGCCAATAGGGGGTACAATTACGAAGAAGATATCTCAGCAAATAGTTGGTGCGACAGACAAACGGGCGATTATAAAAACTATAACTAATCGAAATAGTTTATTTTAAAATATTAGAAATATACCACGTTACGAAAGAAAAAATATTAAATTTTTTAAGGATAATACTGTAAGATCTCGTTAACGTGAAAAGGCGTTAACGTGAATATCTCAGTATCATTCTTTTGATTAGTACGTCAACAGGTAGCAAAAAAAAATACATTACGAGAAGCGGAATATCCAAAATTGGAAAAAATTCAAGACATATGGTTTCTTAAACAACGCCAAAAAACATTCCGGTTACTGCTGAAATAATATGGCAAAAAAGGCTTTATTTTTTTATGAAAAACTGCACGTTTTAAAAATCGCTTCGTTATTCGGCATCTAAAAATTACCGGAGAAAAATTATCATCTCAGCCATATCTAGTGGATCCTTTTAGACAACAATTAAGGCAAAAAATTGCGGAATTTGATTTAAATGAATATCAAATCTATAATGCTGATGAGACTGGGTTATTTTGGAAGCTTTTGCCTAATAGGACCTACCGTGAGTTTTTTAACTAACAATGCGAGTGTCATCACTTGTCGTAATAAGGAATTTTAGTTGTCAGTGTCAACAAAGTGTTAAAATAATTTATTTAACATTTAACTTACACAAACAATATTGAAATGACTTTGATGGTAAATTGAAAAAAAGTTTTTTATTTATAATTCTTTAACTTTTTCATAAATATTCGAAATATCCACCTTCACATTCCATACAATATGCGAGTCGATTATGAAATTCATGTAAAGAGTGTGTTAAAAAATCCGGTTTGGTTCGTAATTCGTCGCGGGCTGTACTTATCTTCAAATCTTCAATGTTAGTGAAAATTACATTATCATGAATTTTAGATTTAAGGTATCCCCAAAGAAAAGTCATTTGGCGATAAATCTGGCAAACGGGCCGGCCAAACTATCGGACCAAACCTCCCTATCCATCAATAAGGAAGATTGCAATTGCTGCAGTTGAATGAATTGGGGCTTAATCCATTCGAAATCAGGAACCTTCAATGGCTAAATTTTCAAATCGAGGAACAATGCGTGTTCGAAAAAAAAGACGTTTCATCAGTGAAAAGTATTTTCTTCAACATATTATGATTTTCATTTAATAAATTAAATAGTGTTTCGCAAAAATCAACACTTATTCTATCTTTATGAAATAATTGTTGGTAATTAGAAAACTTGTAAGATTTGTATTTGTACTAGGTATTTGATAATTTTAAATACAAACGTCTTCGAAATATTAAATTGTTGTGCTATTTTACTTAATGGTGTTATGAGGCATTCTTCAATGTAACATAACATATTTAATTTTAGGTCTCCTGAAAGAATGTGGGGGTTTTAATTTTCTTTCTGTGTGTATTTGTTATGCAGCCATCAGAATAAAATTTTCTAGTAATCGCTTGAATTTTTCCGATAGATGGTATGGGCCTGTAAAGATATTTGATAGAAAACAGATCCCGCACTTTCCTTAAACTGTCGAGCTTTATACTAGTTCGAAATTTCTATTTTTTCATCTTTTATATATATATATATATATATATATATATATATATATATATTTTAAATTAGCTGAATACGAATGTCAAATGCTAAAACATATAAAATGTTATTTCGTTTATGCACATTACTGACATTGATTTTGACATATTGCTATGAACTGTGCCTAGCTCATGGGTACAGTTCACGACGAATGTCCGGTTGCTCAGTCGCTCAATCTCCAAGCTGGAATCTTCTATTCTCAGGTCTTGCTCTCAAGCAAGCAAGAAACGTGTAAGCAAAAAAAAACAATATAGCAGTCAATAAAATTCACACTTTCATCATTTTCGTTTATTAAAAAAATAAAAAATAAAAAAAAAAACCCTTTACCGAGTGTATAGGGAGCTAAAGCAAAATTAACAGTAGCTTAGGAGGAAACACTCTTTATGATAATGGCGCGCACAAAGAGAAAAACCCCCTGTGACTCTCGAGCAAACATATAATTGATAAATAATTAAGAAACTTGTCAAGTTTGACCTCTAACTGTATCCCCAACAAAATCAAATGTCAACAACCACCAAGTTATCGAGTACGCGTGACAGCCTTACAGTCATGCGCAATAAAACATGACAAAATCAAACCCAGCAACAAAAAACCAACCTGAATTTAAAACGATCTAGAACATCTTGACTAAAAAAAAAAACTCCATTACCAAAAACATGACAATTTTCTTGAATTATTCATATACTAATATTTATATCAAAATTTATGCAAATTCTAAACTACATACAGGGCCAGTCAAAATATAAATTCAAACACAATAAATATAAATATACATAAAATTCAACAATGCATTTTAAATCAAAATTATACAAATACTGTTCAATATTAATTCTTCAATTTCTTCTCTTCTTCCTTCTTCTGAAAGGAAAAATCCATGACAATAGGTCGAAACACATAATCGAGCGATGTTGGTTGCATAACATTCCCATGCATTGAAGCGTTCTATTGAAACTGAACATAGGCTATGTATAGAGATAAAAAAAACTCACGGTATGTTTCACTTGCTGAAAAAAATGCAAAACAAAGAGTTACAATCCTCGGAGCCCGCATAAATTAAAGTCGCTCGTAATTGGAAAAGCAAAACAGCTTAGATGCTTTAAACATTTCTCTAATCCAGTTGTCTACAAGAACAGCGCAAATACATAGATTATGAAAGACATTTTCAAAGACTGGTTTTTAACCAGTTCGTTCCTGAGGTAAGTCCAAACAAAAAAATGCCATAATTTATTTTAATAATTTTAGATTAGAGATTTTTTACGTAGTAAAAGCATGACAGGATATGCCATCTTTCTTCTTGATTCTTCCTTCTCATCCCTCGGACACAGAACTAAAAACAACTGATGGCAAAATATTTGCTATGTTTATGTCCCTTAACGTAAAACCATTGACAGAGCACATGGATCAGGATATCCTAGGACTCATTAAGTTTTATTACAGAAAAAGTTTATTGACTGAGGATATAATATAAGGATATAATTTCTCAGGATGCCGTCTTGAATCTATCTAGAGTTTGAACGCGTTGATAATGATATGAATATAAGCGAGTACATTTTATTATTTTCCAAACCTGGGCTCCACATACTTCAGTAAGTAATGCAACTCTTCACATATTTAAAAATATGGATCTTCTGCTAATAAATCAAGAACTTACTCATCGTAATTTATGAGTCTATGGACAACTCCTTGACCGACAGCTTTGTTCCCTCAGTTGTCGATGTGCATTAAAGAAAACTGCACCTGTAGGCAGTCTTCTATTGGAATATCTTCTGCGATATTCTTGTTGTGCTACTAAAGCATTTACATCGCACAGACAGTAAACATAATGAATATTTGCTTATTCTTCATTTTAAAATATCATTGGCATTGTGAATCACTTGTGAATTATGATCGGAGAAAGGATACAAAAAGGAAGTAAACATCACACTAAGAAACTGATAAGTTTAAAATAATAATTTGTTAATTATCATGACCCTATGGCATCTGGATTAGTATATCGGAAATCCGTTGAATAACAGGCTGTCGATATTATTAAGAATAACTCAGCAACCATATCAAGAACGTAGAGATCTCTTCTGCGACGTGTGTCGAACAGAATAGAGATAACTTTGAACATTTATTGTAAATGAAATAATAAATATGTATTAAAAAAATGTATTTTATAAATTTCGTAGACTAAAATTTGAGCCACATAGATTATGAAATAAACAACAACTCGTTAACTGTTATGTTTAGGACTTGTGTTTATATGGACTTTTAGACTCTAAATAAGTATTGCAATTCGTCTTTCAAATATGGCCGGTACGTTTTGGTACACGTTTTGGGTATAATGCTATTTTCTTACAACCAGACCAAATGTCGATATTTGGTAAAGGACATGTTGAAAACTGAATTTATTAACTTTGGTAATATTTAAATCATGTTTTGTTGTTTTTAATCTCATGTAAAACATTTTTTATTCCAGGAATTGATATTTTTATTCGGTACATTATTGTCATTTTAAAATTTCAGTTCGTGTTCAGAAAGGTGGTAAGCACGTTTGTGGTAATGAACGAAGAGGATCTGACGAAATTAAATGACGATGAGGAATTCGCTTATGCTATTGAACGTTTGCAGGCAGGTATGCTATTTTAAATACTAAATCTGTTATTGCGACTTTTACTCCATCTCTTTTAAAAATAATAACTATTTTCATAAAAGGTAATTTCGCTATTGGTAGTTATGTCACATTACAAGGTGTCCAAAAACGACGTATATTAGATAAAGATATTTATTGGAATTATTGTATATTAATGGTGAGAAAGAATTCTATACTCCTGCCATCTATTAACAAAGTCATAAATGCCGTCACGGAATCTGGATTGATCCATTTTTGGGAGCGTCAGGTTTGTTGAAGTAAGAAACATATTTGCAAGGTTATTTTTTAAGTTTTCAGGTAGTGGTCCGTCATATGGATGTAAATACACAAAAAGCCGTCAAATATTCGTCCACATCAGTGAAAGCCGGTGGTATAAAGACAAAATTAGCACTGAAGCATGTTGCAGGTGTGTTTACACTTTGGGTTGTCGGATTGTTGATCTCGATATGTGTATTTGTTGGGGAATTGTTAGCGAGAAAACTAATGTAAAAGTTGTATATAAGTATTTATTAAAGTACAAATATTTGTAAACTTATATATAGTTTAAATAATTTAATTGTACTATTGTAGTATTGTATTAAAAGAGTAGTATGTATTTTACCCTATATCCTCGAATAAAACGAAAACAAATAAAATGATACATAAGTTTTAATATTTATTTCAGGCAGATATAAAAAGAAATCTTTATTATATGCGTAAAAAGCTGTAGTTTTGTGGTTGAATAATATATAGGGTGTCCCAAAACGTACCGGCAATATTTCAAGAACGAATTGCAGAACTTATTTAGAGTTGAAAAGTCCATATAAGCATACGTCTTAAACGTAACCATTAACGGGATACTGTAGTTATTCTTTATTTCATAATTTATGAGGAAAAATTTCTGTTCTACGAAATTTAATGAAAAATTCCTGAAAAGTCACGTCTATCCCGGAATGTGTTGATGCATTTCGCTCTTATTGGTGCTTGACAACATAGAATATCCTAGACACAGACATCTTTTCCACTTCTATACTTCGCGTATACATAGCTAATACATATATTGAATTTAATGTAAATGAGAGTGAATTAGTATTAAATCTCACTTTACATGTAAATGTCGCCTAATGTGTTGCATTAATTCTTATCTGCATTAAGTTCAATATATTAACTATACAGGGTGTTTTAGGATTATATGAAAAAAATAAAAATTTGGGTTCAGGGCACCAAAATAAGAGAAAAACTTCCTATGAAGCTGTATCCGAAAATGGTTCGATAAATAGTTAGGGGAAAGCGGGGCGGAATGATACGGCTAACATTAAAGTCATTTTAAAAATATTAGAAACCAAGAAAAATTTAAATAGATCGAGTAGTCCATAGATGATGTTATGCTGTATCATAGAAAAGAACCAAAAATGGAAAGAATAGTAAAAGATGAAAGCAAATTTTATAAATTTAAGATATTGCAATTTTCTCATTCTGCCCTTCAGGTGGGGCGGAATGACTTTTATGTTGATAAAGTTAGTTAAGAGTTGTAAATAATATAAACAGTAAGAAAAAATATTTATCATATGTTTCCTAACTAAGTGACACATAATTTACTTAAGTTAATAGTGGTAAATAAACAGTAATGAAAAATATTTATTACAATATGTTCCTTTGCTAAGTGACACACAGTTCACACCCAAAAACGGATTCATCGTCGTCACTGTCTACATCGGCACAGGAGTTGCGTGCCCATTTGTGACAGAAAGAGCAGGATATCCATCTTTGAATAGAAGTCCAGACAATATAAGCATTCTGCATCCTGTTCATTATCTGTATCGGAAGAATCAGATTCTTTTCTAGATCTACACATTTCCTTTCTTGGTTTCCTTCAATTCTTGCAAATATGGCGATGAACTGACAATTGTCGTCCTTTGCTTGTTTTGTTGAACTTTTGGAGCGGCCAAAACATTTCTTAGAGATGCCGTTGGAAATTATGTGCTTTCTACAGCTACATCTTGCATCCAAGAACATTGTGATAGATTGGACGTATTTTTGTCACTTAATACGGAAGTTTCATCATTTGTTACTTCTGAATGAACTATTTCAATATTTTGCTTATTGATTTTCTCATTAGTAACTTGGTTGTTGTTAGTCCGTAAATTGACTAAGTGAATATCTGTTGTAGCTGACGGAAGAAAATCATCATCAGTAAAAACAGTTTTATCGGGAGGCGAAATCCCCGTTTTCCTGAAGCCATTTAGAGCGCTCTGCATTGAACATGCACGAATAAAAGCAGCCCCAAATAAAGTCGAAATTTGAAATAAGGTCACTACTTTTCCTGGATTAGACCTCATCCACATTCGAACTTCTTCCTCATTATAAACGCTAATAGGCCTCATTAACACAATGTCTAAGGGTTAAATACGATGGGAACAGTGGGGAGGAAAGCATAGTAAAATCACTCCGTTATCTCGAGCAAGATCAATGAGATCGATATTTTTCTTGTGCGTTGCATGTCCGTCAAAGAGCAACATCTTGGAGATTTCTTTGTAGATTTCGAAAAAGTTATGAACTTTTTAAACCAGGTCAAAAAATCCAGTGAGAGAGGCCAAAGTTACCGTTTGACCTCTCTCACTGGACGTGATTACTCCAACTAGCCGCTTTCCTTTTGTTGCCAATATTTTAGAATGAGCCTTGGGATTAACTGTGATTCCGCTTTCATGGCAGTTGAAAATATTGTCGGCCGTTAATTTATATTTGTCAATACATTCAGTGAGCAACGTATGAAACTGAGTAACAGCAACGCGGTTAAAACCCATAGTACAAGCTCCGGAGGTGGCCTCTGGTGAACATATACTAATATAAGGATGTCTCCTTACTAAGCCATCCAATTCACGAATATCACAGTCAAAACTAGACCTTAAAGAGCAGAATGACATGTCGGGGTAGAACGAGTCACATCTCATTCTGCCCCGTCGTATTCCGCCCCAGACGCACAGTTTGTTTAAACATACAATTGTGAGGTTATGCGATGTTAGTTTTTAACTACGTTTATGTTATTCTAATTAGCGTTTATAACTTTGCATACCATCCAATTTTCAAACAACTGCAATTAACAGAATATTACTTACCTTAAACTGAAAACATAGGAAATTTATAAAATTACTCAAGAAAATAAGAAAAATTTGAGAACATAACATATACTGTATAAGAATGGACAACAACTAACTCGCCCGAACGGGTAGTACAGACGATGTTCTTTCACCGCACGCCGTTAGTTTAAGTACATAAATCATTGAAATATCAACACATCTCATTCCGCCCCACCCGTCCGTTCCACCCCTCCTCCCCCACAGTTCTTCAAATATAAGGGTCTAAATCCAGCTCTTATAATTTTTCTCAAATTTTGAAACAGTGTAAAACTTATATTTGGTAATTGTGACCAGCTAATAAGTAATTTGTTGATTATCCCCTATTATTACGAAATGGTAAAGTCAGTCACCTCTACTGTATTTTGAGTTGAAACTTTTTTTTCGGGTGGAATTTTGTAAAATAAAAATTAAAATGGTTAAGCGAGATTCACATACAAACTTTTTGTCTCTTTTATTTTTTTATGAAAATGTTTGGTTTTGTTGTAAAAAAATTAAATAGGTTGCGCTGCATAATCTGTAATTTGCCGTTATAAAAAAATGCGTAGTTGGCTGCTATCACACAAATCCCTATATGAAATTGAATAACTCGATGTCGTTTGCATCATTTTAAATGGAAATGCTTTTGCTGCTCGCCGTGAATATGCATTGCGGTGTCCAAGTAGAAGATTGCCGTGCACATCAGTTTTTAGTGCCATTTACAACAGGTTGAAAGAAACAGGATCATTTATTGTAATTATGGTGACGGGGGTTTTGTACCCCTGCAAAACGAAAGGAGAACATGCAATATTTTAAATTATTCTGACAAGGAACCTGCATCGAGTGTGAGAAGAGCCACCAACCATCCACAAATAACACTCAGTCTTGTTTGGAGAACACTGAGAGCCGATCAGCGCTACCCTTACCACTTTCAGCGTGTCCAATGCTTATTAGAGACATTATCCGATGATTTTCAACATCGAAGGATATTTTGCGACTAGTTTTCGAACCAAGCATAAAAGGATCTACACTTCCCAGAAAAGATTATATGGACAGACGAAGATACGTTTACAAGAAGAGACATCCTAAATCTGCGGAATTATTATATTTTGGCATCTAAAAATCCACATACAATGCATAAATAGTATATTAAAAAACAAGTTTCATAAGACACCATTTTGCCGCACGAGATCAGTTTAGAAAACGAGCCGCGATAGCGGCGAGTTTTCTAAAGAGCGAGTGCGGCAAAAGGCCTTATGAAACGAGTTTTCTATACTATTTTTTCTATTTTGCGTTTTTTACATTAATAAATTGCTTAAATTGGAATTATTTAATTTGAAAGTTCAGAGTTTAATTTTTATATAAAGCATGCAGTTGGTCACATTGATACTTGACATTTTCAAATTTAAATCTTGCTATCCGCGAAGTATATTATATTACATATTATTTATTAATTTTCGTTAACATTTCTTGATATTTCATTTAAAAATATAAACATGAGTGACATAGAAACATATATATGTTGCTGTCAATTGTATACAACATACGTTGTTTGTGTAAAATACGGACATATATCATATCTGTCAAATGTAGATAAATTCTTAAAATCAAATGACAGCAATGATATTTATTTCTGTATTCGAACAACGCCAACATTGAAAAATGAAAAAAAGTGTATCGAAATAGAGCTCATTTCGATACTGTTTTTGGTTTCATAATGAGTTCATTTCGAACGCAAAATAGAAAAAATAATTTTTAACACGAATTTCAGTACAATGTATGGTTGGAGATACTGGACTCTCATTTAATTTTACCATATTTTCTTCCCCTTCAATTAAATGCGGATGGATATATCGACTTCTTAAACAACGGCTTCTATGATCTCTTAGATAACATTCCTTTGAACCTTAGACGTGAAAGCTAGTTGCAACTAGACGGCTGCCCTGCCCATTATGCTAGGAATATGCGAAAATGGCTAAATGTACACTATTCTGGATGATGGATCGACTGTGGTGGACCAGTTGCTTGGCCTACACCGTCGCCAGATCTAACGCCGTTAGATTTTTTCGCATAGGGTGCCATCAAACGAAAAGTGTACGAACAACCGGTGGATAACGTTGAGACATTAAGAAATAGAGGTGTTCAAGCTTGTACGGAAGTAACTCCCGAACAGTGTCGATCGGCTATTCGTTCACTGATTACAAGTTGTAACGCCTGCCTGCGGACTGGAGGAAACATTTTTGAACAAATTCTTTAAACTATTATCGTTACTGTTTGTTACTGTTAATAATCTCATACGTTCTTATTATGTATTCTGTTTTTCACGTTTGCTGGTTTTAAAATAAAAATTACTTGTAAGAAGTTATTCCTTAACTGGTCACAATTACCAAATATGAGTTTCGTATCTGTTTCAAAATTTGAGAAAAATTATTAACCTGGGTTTAGACTCTTATCTTTGAAGGATTGTAATTATTTAACGAAGCATTTTCGGATACAGCTTCATAGAAAGTTTTTTTATTATTTTGGTGCCCTAAACCCAAATTTTAATTTTTTTCATATAATCCTAAAGCACCCCGTATACAGGGTTTCTCACGTAACTCGTTCGTTAGAAGTTTTCTAGGTTAACGCCTTAGCACACTTTTTTAGGTTCCTTTTGTAAAAAAATTAACCGTTTTTGAATTATTTTTATTGTTGTGAATTTTTTTATTTTTTCACTGCACTTCTTAAAACTACATATCTAAGGCGTATTTGAACTGAACTACGTCATATTTCTACTGGAGACAGCGAAAGGTATAAGATTCTGAGTAATTCTGAGTCAAGTTATTAATGATTATGTTCTAAATCGAGTATTATTAGTAGTAAGCTTTGGAAAAAAATTCTAAATAGTTTTGGAATTATAGTAATTGTATTTAGATTCACCAAACTTTTTTCGAAAAGGTTAGAAAAGAAAATAAATTGCAGAACGGAGAATATATTTTATATCATATGAGATAACAAAAACAACCACACATTAACAAGCAAAAAAGTGAATAAAATAAATATATTAAAGAAAAATTTAAGAAAGACAAACTTAAGAATGATATTTATAATTATTCAAAATTATCTCAGTTCCGATCTAAACAAAGCATAATTTTTCTTCTTAACTCTGTTGTAGTTGCTTTTCTTACTTGCTCTAGTTATACGCTGTTCTCTGTTTTTCACTGGAGACGTATATATCACATTTTTTTATTCAACCCCATAAATAAAAATCAAGAGGAGACAGATCGGGAGATCTAGGCGGCCAGAACCTAGGTCCGTTGTGGCCAATCCACATATCCCCAAAGATATTGGTTAATTCCAGATATACCTAATGTGAAGAGTGAGCGGGTGCTCCATCAATTTGAAACCAACATTGCCGTATCAGATTGTATGGTAGGTTATTCAAAAATGGCAGTAGGTTCTACTTCCCTTAACAATTGTAGATACCTGACACTTGTTAAATTTTCGTTATAAATTTCGTATTCAACGTGGTTATGTATAATCATTGCAAATACATTGAAGCTAAAAGTGTCTTTAAAATTTGCTTCTCTAATGGCATGCGGATTTTGTTGTGCCCAATGATAACGATTCTTTCTATTAAAAATCCAATAACGGTTAAATTTTGATTCACCTGTCCAGATATTTTAGATAAGAAATTGGGATCTTTTTGTGTTTTAGTTATGACAAACTCGCAAAACTGAATTCTTCTATCTTGATCTCCTGGAAGAAAAGCCTGAACAGATTGGAATAAGGATGCATTTTATTTTTCTTTAAAATCATGTGTTGATGTACATGAAATTTTTGCATCTGCAGACGCCGCCGGTATAAAACTGGTTAGATGAAAGTATCCCAAATCAACGATTTCATTACCTTCGTCGCCCGTAATCCGTTGGAATTGTCTTCTTGACTTGAATACCGAAACGAATGAAATTTGACTCTATTCGCTTGAATTTACTTTCATCCATGTTGGTAAATGTGGGCATCTTTCATTAACAAGTCAACATGTTCTTTCAATAATCTAAAGAGATTCACCATGAATGTAGAATAAATTCAAAGTATTCTTTTTAGAAAAAATTTTTAATTCGTTGAACAAATATGGTAGACGAATTATTAATTCTCATTTGCATTAACTTCACTATAACTACGAAATTTATTGAAATACATTTTTTAATACATTTTTATTATTTTATTTACAATAAATGTTCACTGCGTTCTTAATATGGCTGGTTAGTTATTCCTAATAATATCGGCATCCTGCTGTTCAACGGATTTTTCGAAGTACTAATCTAGTTGCCATGATGCCATGATAGTTAGCAAATTATTGTTTGTAACTACATACAAATTTCACAAAAACCATGACAGTAATCGAGTCTTAGAAAGAGTACCTTTTTTTGTATTAAATAAGTTACACAATCTAAATTTTATACTTAAACCCCTCTTCTTCCATTGGCCTAGAAATTCGAAATACGCAATTATAAAAAAAGGTCTACGTCTATGGATTGATGTTACTCAAAATTTTGATATGTTTTTTTTTATAAAAAAGTACCAAATTTTAGCAAAATCGTATTAGCGTTTCATATTTACATAAAAAAAAATGATTTCAGAATTGTAACTACAGGGCCGTCTAGCGCTCAAGCTCAGCAAGTTTGTGTTGAGGTAAGTTACCTTAAATCGGCTTATTTTGGTGCAAGAAATATGCAGTAGGTTTTTGTAGAGACCTTTTACAGACAGCTTGCATAACGGTATCTACGAGGGGGTATTGATTATTTTTAGCCTACTATTGAAACAATGGAAAGTTGTAATATTTTATTATTCAACATAGTCTTCTCTTAAGATAATACACTTAATACACCGATCCTGCAACGCCTTTAACCCTTCTAAAACAAAGATTCTTCTTGGTCTGCAAGCCAGCCTACCACAGCTCTATTACCTCTTCGTTACACAAAAATTGACGTCCTTTGAAACTTTTTTTCAAACGAGGGAATACATAATAGTTTTCTAGAGCGGGTGTTCCAGTAATGCGAACCCTAGATTTCGAATTGTATTCATGGTAATGCGCAATTTGTGTGCAGGGGCATTGACCCGCAAAAAACAACACACCTTTCGGTAACATGCCATGTTTTGTTTCCTTAATTTTCTCTTTTAGGGTGGTTTGTAATTTGGAATAAGAATCTCCAGTGATGGTCTGTCTGACCCTTTTTTAGGTAATCGATCATAATTATTCCACGGATACCCCAAATAATTGAAGCAAGAACTTTTTCACAAGATTTTTGAACTCGAAACTTCTTAGGCCTTGGAGAACCATGATGCTTCCACTCCATCGATCATCCATCGATTCCATTCCATCGATCAAGCAACACGATCAATATGTCAAGTCGTAAAATTGGACCCATGTTTAATCCATAGTCACAAGAGGGTTCAAAAAATCTGGATCTCCTTTAAAACGGGCACAAATTGATCGTGTTGCTTTCAGTTTTGCTCGTTTGTGTTCGGCGTTCAAGCATTTCGGAATCCATTTTGCTGAAATTTTTTTCATATCTAAATCGATATGAACTATATGATGGACGCATTCATATAAAATCTTTAGTGCCTCAGATATATGTCTCAGCCCAATTCGACAGTCTGATAATATTGTGTCATGAACAGCGTCGATATTTTCGGGACGGACACCGAAATCGGTCTTCCTTCTAATCTTTAACGCAAAGTTTTTCTCTTTTGAATGACGCAATCCTATTTTTGACAGTCGCATATAATGGGCATTGATACCCAAGTGTGTTGAGCATATCTTCGTAAATTTTCTTACCACTTAACCTCTTCAAATACAAATATTTTATGATACACCAATTTATCGATTTTCACATTTGCATTCGACATGTTTTCTTTCAAAATTTACTGCATAGCAATACTTCAACATTTTGACGAAAGATTTTACAGCGGCACTTTTAATTATTTTTTGCCATTATAACAAGATTTTGTTTTGTTCAAGGAAAATGGCCTAGGCTAACTAGCAATATCCCTTCGTATTACAAGTTCTATGATATTTTGGTTGACAATAGTTTTTCCAAAAGCGTTAAAGCCTTTTATTATTGTGATACAAATTTATAATAGTGTTATTCTCTTCATTGCTTTAAACGCCTTCTTTGAGAATGGGATTTCTCCTGTTCTTCCTGTTATTAGAAGAATATTTGCATTACCTTTAGACGATAATCGATTTTCATTAAATAAAGAATTTAGTTGATTAAGAATATTTTGTATGGATATATTTATTAATATTGGATAAAATTGTGCAATTATTTTGTATAATTCTTTACTGTAATGGATTTTAATGGTCTGTATTTCTGTAATTTGCAGGTAGTAATAATACTTCATTATGTTCATTTCATACATTATCTGTTTGTTTGCTTTCTGTCTAGCGTCTCGATGAGTCGACGTGTCATCAACATTTGTGGCAGAATGGAAATTTTTCTCTGTTATTTGATCTCTCTAGTATCTCTGAAACAAAAGATGCTTTTAAATTTGTTACATTACCCTTACAATGATTCTGTGTCCTAACCATAATTTAAACTAATAAAACTAAAAACGTGCCAAAAAGAATTCAGAAACTATATATGTAAAGAATCTGATATTATTTATTATTTTATTATTACTATTGCTTCTTTTTTTTTTGCATTTCCTCAGCCTATCGCCGAGGAGCATTTTGTTCAACTCATATAACGAGCCATCAAAAAAATTCATAATTGGAGTAGACTGTCAAATTGGGTTGGTACTTTAGCCACTTCCACATAATGACACATTACTTGATGCTTGACAGTTTCATTTGGTTTCATTGTAAAAAAAGGTTATGGCATTGAAATGATACTACAATAAAAAAGAAAACAAATAATTTATTTTATATCGAAATCATAATCAAAATTTACATATAGCTACAGAAGTTGTTGAAAATGTTGTCCATTTACATCTAAACACAAACCAACTTTTTTCCGCAATCCAGCAAAAACTTTATGCAGCATTTGCGGTGAGTTGTTGATCTCTTCACACTTTTCTGTTATGCGAATTCTCAGTTGTTCCAGATTATGAATTGGCGTTGAATAAATCGAATTTTTTATGTATGGCCATACGAAAAAATCACATATGTTTAAATCGCAAGACCTAGTTGGAAATGGGATTTCAGTATTCCTGCTTATTATTCTGTTATCAAAAAATTCTCTGAGATATTGAAGTGTTTCTCTGGTCGTATGTGCTGTTGCACCATCTTGTTGGAAATACCCAGTTTGTAGTTCCTCATCATCCGGTTGATTTATGAATGAGCCGAGTATTTCATTGCGCTATCGTGCAGCAGTAAGTGTACCTTCAAAGAAAATGGAACCCACCAATCTTCTTCGACATATTCCAACCCAAACACCAACTTTTTGGGGATGCAATGTTTTTTCAATAAAAAAATGAGGATTTTCGGAGGACCAACACCTCATATTCTGTAAATTAACATCCAGAAATTAACATCCAGAAATTAATATCCAGAAAGATAAAACCAGGCCTCATCCGTGAAAAAAACTGTGTTAAGGATATCCTGATTGTGTAGATTATTTTTAAACCATTGACAAAATTCCACTCGTCTTAAATAATCCACTGGATAAAGTTCATGAAAACATTGCAGCTGTATGGATGACAATGTAAGACTTTTTTAAGAATGAATTGGCACGTACCATAAGATAAATTTGTTTGTTGGGTAACTACTGAAATGGATGTTTTTGGACTTTCATCAATAATATGCTGAAGGGCTTCAATATTATCAGCTGTACGTTTAGATGGCCGTCCACTTCCAGTTTTTCGACCGACGCTACCAGTCTCTCTGAATAACTTTACACAATTTGTCAAAACATTGTAAAAATCATTGTAGTCAAACACTGATTCAGTATGTTCTTCACTAAAATCAGCCATGCATTCCGTAATTGAATACTGCCACTCGCCATTTACTTTCACACCTGTACGGAAGTAACATTCGATAATTTTTGCTTTTTGTTCTATGTTGAATACCATTTTGTAAATAAATTTAATTTTCTTAATAAGAGTTTTGAAAAATTTGACATTCAATGTCAAATAATAAATGTCATTATATGGAAGTGGGTAAAGAACCAACCCAATTTCACAGTCTACTCCAATTATGAATTTTTTCGATGGCTCGTTATAACAAGCGCCAATTAATTTGGCGCGAGGAGGGGTTACCCCACTACTCAAGTAATTGTCAGAATACATTTGTAATTGACGTTTGACGAAACATAATGTCTTTGCTAGGAGATCAGAAAGTGATACACGCTCAAACGCGAGAAGTAGTTTTTAATATTTACAATTATTTTTATAAACATAAAAGTACAATTTACGAACCCTACAGTTGCAGCATTTACACCATTGTATTTATTCACACCTTTTGGTTAAAAATTTTACCCTACAACACTGAGTGGGCAGCAACTGCGAAAATGATAAATGATAACACTTTTATTTTCTTAACTCTGGAAAAATTTGTTCAAGTAGGTTAATATCTTATAACAATAATAATGACAGCAATTTTTGATGATATTTCAATTACATGTTAATAATAATAATTTTATTATTTAAAGGCAGTTAGCAAAGATGTGAAGGAAACAAAAAAGATCCAAATATCACCATCACCTATGAATCTCTCTACCACAAAATTAGAAGAAAATATTGCTGCTTACGTGGCTGGTTTTGTCACAAAAAGAATAAATAAAATGATCAAGCAGTGTGATGTCTGCATAGAAAACATATACACGAGAAATACAGATGACAGTCATTTAAAATTTACGACAATAAAAGAGTACATTGTAACAAAACGATTGAACTATATTAATGCTAATTTATTCACCTCGTTAATACATATATATTGTCAGACAAAATCTTTATTGCCAGAAAGAATATATAAACAAGGTTTTTATAATTGTTTGGATGAACATTTCAAAAAAAAAATTAAATTTAAATATTGTATTCACATGGTGGACACTATACAATATATCATTAGAAAATTTGTGGAAGTATTAATTTTTAATTATATATAGACATATAAACAGAATTTTATTAAGCAAGGATAGACGAAATATAAATGAGACAAACAATCGAATATTTCATAATTACAAATAAATTTAATGTTAGAATTTAAAAAAGAATATATATTCTAAAAACATGAATATCTAATATTTTTTTAAGAAATATGTTTCAAAGAAGTTGAAAAAACATTGCAAATATTTGTAATTAGGTTGACTTGTAATTCTTTCACTATTGCATTAAATACAAATTAAATTATAGTGATTGTGCAGTTTAAGTTGCATTTCAAGTTAAAGTGGTAAAAGTCTAATACATCATTTAAAAATTTAAATAAATCCTCTATATATGCCTGTTAAATATAGTTATTCCACAACTGCTCAGATGACTCTAATTTATTCTCGAAATTTAACATTATATAGCTTTACTATTAAGGCTATCTATGGCACTAGCAATAGAACAAAACCTTTGACCTCATTAGCTGAAGAATTACTAAAACTGAGCAAGAAAACTGAGGTAAATTATGAGAATATACAAACTATACCCAAAGAAGTAGGAGTTGGGTACTTGAAAGCAATCACAAAAACAAATTCAATCAAATTATTAAAATTTGAAATAACTAAGTATTTGTTCCAAAATCATACATTTGAATTCCAAGAAAAATAATGTTATAATTGTTAATATTTACATTGTACTATAATACAGAGATAAAATAAAATTACCATGTATATAAGATTAATGAGTATATATTTGTCTGTACATTTAAATGAGTGCCTATACATAATCAAAGTAAATTATTTTCAATATATGCATTTCGTGCACCTTGTCCTACTAGTAACACATTATTAATAGAAGCAGGATCTGCAAAGAAGTAAAGTATTAGTTACATTCATTGTTACTGCATACAGTGATTTTTTTTTCTTTACCTACAATGGACTTACCATTCAGTGGCGGCTCGTGCTAAAAATTTTAAGGTGTTCTGCAAGTTTTACAAAAAAATTTACCTTGCACGGGCAGTAAGAGGTTGTCTCCCATCGATCTTATCGTGCTTTCTTCGCCTTCCGCACTGAAGTAATGGATTTCTGGAACGATTGTCAATTGTCACACAAAAAAAAGAGTCACTAAGCACTACTTTACTAACAAATTATTTCTTATAAATTAAATCTATTCTACGTTCTTTTCGATTTGCAAATTTTGTTATCACTTTGTCATTAAAATTGTCTATTTCGGAAATAAACTTTTTTTCGATAGATAGCATGGAAAGAGATGTTAAACGATCTTCGGTCATTGAATTTCTGAGAAACGTCTTAATTCGATTTAGTGTTGAAAAGCATCGTTCGGCCTCTGATGTTGTCATGGGAGTTGTTATTACAATTTCTAATAATTTTCTAGTCTCCTTCAACGTATCTCCCAGATTGCTTTTTATTAAAAATTTTAGAAGAGGTAGTGCGCCTTAAAGATCTACAATCAGTTCTTGAGTAAATAACAGACAATTCAGTTCGTAATCTTTCTTTATCAAGGGTGGGATAATAGGAGCATGCGGAAGTGAGTTTGTCCTCAGGAAATTTACTGCAATACTCTCCAAAGCATTCCGAAAAAAAGTGATGCCACTACTAGATGCTCTTTAAAATGAAATCGATCTTTTGCACAATTTAGAATAACATCACACACCTCTAAAGCCGAAATTCGATGATTAAATCTGCTGTTATTTGGACGTTTGCGTTTTTCTGGTGGTGGCTCATCGCTTATTAAATCTGATGCTTCACTTATGATGTTGTCAATATTATTTCGAACTTGGCCTATACTGCGTTCAAAATTTTCGATAGCGTCTTTTACTAGAGTGGGTTCAATTTTTCTTTGCTGCAATTGATTAAACAGGATATCTACATGGGGCATTACATGATGGAAAAAAGTCAGCCAAAAATTGAAGATCGGATCATTTAATGTACGGCGAATAGAGGCGGCTGCACTACATACTGTGTTGTTGGAGAATTGTTCTTCTATTTCTTCCATACACTCAATGAGAGAGGCCCTATTTTCGTACACAACATTAATGGTCCTGATATTAAAATTCCAACGGGTTGTAGCGCCGTGGGGGATCCTTCTGTTTACAATCTTGCTTAACACTTCTACTCGTTGGGGTGAATTATTAAAAAAGCCGGGAATGTCTTGTAGATTTCCAAAAAATACACGTACTTGCGAATTTGCAGAAGCAGCTTTAGATATAATTAAATTTAATTGATGGGCATAGCAATGTACATAGTGCGCAAAAGGGTACTTTTTTTTAATCAATGCTTGAACGCCTGCGTGTTGTCCGCTCATCACCGCTGCTCCATCGTAACTCTGTGCAATCAGTTTGTTAGGTGAATTTTGAATTAAAGCATCTATGGCACTTAAAATTGTTTTGCTAAATGTTTCTGCATCACATTTTTCAGGAATGACGTAGTTCCAAAAACGTTCAATTGACTCACCATCACGAACATATCTAAAAATAACTACCATTTGAGTTTTTGCAGCAACATCCGTTGTTTCGTCCGCCATGGTCGCCAAAAACGGAGAATTATTAATTTCCTCAATTATTTGTTCTTGGCAGACGTCAAGTATGCACTGTAACAGATCATTCTGTATTTCTTTGGAAGTGCCTTTAAATACCGAACAATTTTTTAGGTGCTCACTTAGAGTTGCATCTAATTCAGCCGAAAAATTAATAAGTCCACGAAATATCCCCGGATTCTCGGAAGTATCGCTCTCATCATGTCCCCGAAGGGCCAATTCAAAAGCTCCACAAAATTTTATACAATTAATAATTTTTGATAAAATATAACGATTCTTTGACACATTTTCATTATGTTTCTGTATATTTACCCAATAAGCAGAATCTAGTTGAGCCATAATATTAGTTGACCCTAGTAACGCAAATTCCATACAATTATGAAGATGGCTTTTAGAATTCTCATGTCTTTTTATTTTCAAACTCAAGTGCTCTAGATCCGTGGCCCCTATTTCCGTCCAAGCTTTATCGCCACCACAAAGTAAACAGGGAAAACAAAATAAAGCATTTTTTTTGTTGCATCCACAAATCCATTCGATTTTTGAATAAATATCGCTACTAAATTTACGTGTATAATTTTTCCCTCTACTTACACCAGTTTTTTCAATAGTGATATCTACTAATGGCCTACCATTTGCTGTTAATTTTATCTTTTCTTCGTATGAATATTTAAAGAATCTCTTCACATTAATTAAATTAAAGACCACCTCCATAATACACAGAGTTTATATAAATTGTCAACAATACAGAAAAACAGAAGCACGCGCACTCTAATATTATTGTTTTTACGTTAAACTCGCCGCACAGTAAAAAACACGCGAAAATATTAAATACCTATACCGAATCATATGACCTCCGCGCTGGACTGAATACAGCGAACATGCCTGGGTAAATTCACGCATTGGTGTAAGACAGCCGCGGGGGTAGCGGGGTGCGCCCGGGTGTTTGAAAGAGCTCTGAGCGCACGTACGTGTGGACCAGATAAGGAACAAGTGAGCGATCGCGCGAATTAGGTTGGTTATTAGACTGGTCGCCTATTGTATATTATTTGATAATATACTATATATAACCGGCGTTAGTGTTGGAATTTCGGAAGCGAATATCTCGCCTTCTACTGATCGGATTTTGATGATTGAGGTGTCAAATTGTAGGGTTTGATGTCCTCTACAGGATGATGTAGAAAAATATCAAATTTTCACATATCTGTGGGTATGAACTTAATACTGCGCAACTGATGTTGCAGTATTGGAATACATTACAGAACGGTATTTGCTACAAGTTCTATGATATAATTTCTTGTTATTGTTATTATTATTATGGCGCCAACTCTTAACTTTCTCAGATTATCACTGGTAAGTACTTTACACAACACACATGTCTATGGGTTTGAGCTCGGTTGTACGCAGCTGGTTATGCGGTATTCAGTATTAATATTATTATTATTATTACTACTGAATAAACGAGAAGTCAAGTTTTGACGCTGCCTACAACAACTTGTAATTTTATTCTAATTTTCTCTAATTAATTAAAATGTTGTATGTTGCCGTCCTGTTCTTTAAACAATTTAGTTTAGTATTAATAGTTAACTGTGTTTTCTTATTCACTCTAAAGATTCTCTAAATAAACGTTGGAATTATACGGCCCTTTTTTTGACAACCCCTAAGTAGAATTGTCTGAGCACTTTTGCATAAGGCAGTTTCATATTTCCTAGAGACGTTCATTATTTTCAAGAATGCCTTTTATTATTTTTTTTCTGTTTGTCATTCGTAAGACTAGAACAAACTAATATAAGATATGATATGTACTTTACTTACATACACAATTATTTTGTATTACACATTTAAAGTAATTACTTGCATATGCAACCTACCTCTATTCCAATACATATACAAGGTGATGTATATAGTTTCGCAACTATAGATAACTGTTATTCTTCTGTTTTCTTATAAAATTCTATCTGTTTTATTGTGGAATGTATGCACCTGCAATAACAAAATCGCGATAATTTGTTACGTGTTTATTTAATGACATTCATATTTTCGATTCAGTATTAAATCTAATCTAAATTACAATCATTCTGTTTCCATGGTGTCAGTTGTGTGGTAAATAACTTGTACGTGTTCTAAATGGTCCAGCAACATCAGGAAAATGTAAGATTTGTAAATATGTATTACAAAGAATATTTATTTTTCTACACAGTCAAATAGCTATCTAGATTATTTAATCAAAATGTTTGCTAAGAAGGATTATGGAAATATAAATTATTAGTAAATTAAATAATTTCTTATTTTTCTGTAGCTTTTTGGCGAATAAGTGATACTCAAGTATTACTGTAGATAATACAAAAATAAGTAACCTGAGGCGCGAAATATTTTTCAATAAATTTGTCAAATGATAGAAAGGGGAAGTCTAGTGAATTGCAATTTATATTTGCAAGTTATCGAAAGTGATATAAAAATTACAATATATTTGCGTTTTTTTCTGCTCCCATCGGGGCATTTTGCAATAAACTAGTCAACAATTTTTTTTGGGAATACATTGCATTTTGATCAAGAAATATTAGTAGTTTCAAAGCTGGGGATGGGTAAATCCAAAAGCTATTCACAATTTGACCATTATTTTTTACTTTTGTAGGAAAATTTTACTGTAATTTCGAAGTTTTATTTATTACTTCGAAACTCTTGTTTTCCCTTTCACAAATATGAAATTAATTACTAAATTTATAATCATAATTTTGCTCTACAACACTTATCGTTACTGTAAAATTTTCCTAGAAAAAAATGGGATACCATAACACTACACATACTTTTTCGCGATAAATAAACATACCTCCTTGAATAGTGATAAATCTCCAATACCGTTCAGCTGTCTATTCACATTTTTATTACCATAAATATAACTTTGCACGTTACTTGATTGTTATTTAATATAACACAACACAGTCAGATGTCTTGTCTTTTCGTATGTAACGGCCCTTCCCTAATTTTGTCCTTCTCAGAATTTCTATAGAGTTTAGTTTTTGCAATATACGACCATACTTTTTAACCATTTGTAATTGAAAAATTTTTACACCCCTACCCAAAATAGATGTTTTTACTATGCATGTGCTCGAGATAATACGTTTAAATAATAACTACTGATGTGTGCAATGCACATGAAATATACATATAGTTAAATATACTATTGTTTTGTGAAAATATAAGGTGTTTCATTTAAGTTTAATAGTGGGTCATCGTAGTTTTTAAAATCGAATTTAGTGGCGCCCCCCTTAGAGATGAATGTCTGCCGTTCCTTTGTTCGACAATTTAACACATGTTTAGACCTTTTCCTTAAGAGGCAAGTGTTTGTCTCGTAGTTTTAGATTGGCATGTTAAATTTAGTCTTTACGGGGATGCAGTGTATAGTAGTTGTGCGGAAGCGTTTTTCTTACTTTACTGTGCCCCATGTGCGACTTTTAATTAGTAGTTTTTACCTACTGATGATGACAACTTAGTTGTCGAAATACGTATTTAGGATACGACTAATAATTGTGGTAAGGGGTTATATACCTTTTTTAAATTTTTATTTAACCACAGTCTCCATTGAAAGAATTACTACACATACTGTTGAATTCTTAATTATTTAAAATAGTGAAATATTAATAATGGAATTAGTTCGGTTCTGTTGTCTTTTTATATAAGATATACAATGATAGAATACGTTCTATACCCCATAGAACGTATTCTATCATGGATTAATTACTTCTTTATTATTGGAATTAAAAAGGTTGTGCAAAATAATTTGTCTGATAAGTTATTCGTTTTGTTTTTTTTTAATTTTAGAATAAGTAAAACACGGTGATTTTAAAAATGTTTTATCACTTTTTCATATATTTATGATCGAATTTCGAATATACTTCTTAAACATATAGTTCTTAACTAATACTTTTAAGCACTTTATATTGAAAAAAGCAATTTATATTTTTGTCAATTAGTGGTTTTCGAAATGTTATAATTTGTTTACGTTTTAGTGAAGTTTATTGTATTTATTGCATTTTTGTAACCAGTGACTTTTCTAAAGAATTACACATAACAGATAAAAAAAAAACAGAAATATTAGCAGCGTTAAAGGGGCGTGTTTTCCAGTGTTGCTCATGGCCTAGAATTTATTTGAGATAACGCATAGGTGATTCTGTTATTACCAAACATTAATCACATACAGAGATCTTTAGTAAAAATTTAGAATATTACAGGCTCCAAATCTGACCCTTACGAAACATTTGTTAACAAACTAATAATATGTAATCAAACACGCGATTTCTGACAAACGGTTTCCCGTTAAACAGGTAGGATCCAAAGAATTTAATCTATTCAGGTGACAGGCAGCCCATTTTAGAAGAATACAGGGTCTTTCAACAAGAGGCGTGCTAAATTAACATAAAAAACGCAATATTTTTGTGAAAAGTGGTGATATTTTTATTTTAATCCAAAGTACAAACTCTGGGATTAGTAATGGAATACAATATTTGCCAAATGTCTGTCTCGGCTTCTCTTACAAATGAGTCATCTTTTTTATGGAATTTTTCATCATGTTTTCGTATAATTGAGGCTGCACTTCGCGAATAACAGCTCTAATATTGTTTTTGAGTACTTGATTCGTTGCCGAAGCATTGGCATAGACTTTATCGTTAATGTAGCCCCAATGAAAAAGTCTAATAGTGTTAAATCGCACGATCACGGGGACTAAATTGAAACTTCCATTTCGAGAAATCGCACGAGCAGGTAATTTTTCATGCAATAGACCCATTGTTTCATCAGCTGTGTGACATGGCGTCATCCTACTGTAAATAAAATTTATCCATGTCCATAGCATCAATTTGAAAACAGTCAACATGGTTTGGCAACGCAATCCATTCACTGAAACGGACAGACCAGTATCATTTTCGAAACAATGTCGTCCAATGATACGGCCAGCACCAAAACCGCCTCGTTGTGAATGGAGAGGTCGTTCGACCATTTTTCTCAGATTTTCGGAGCTCCAGATGCGAAAATTTTGGTTATTTACGTACCCAGATAGATGAAAATGAGTCTCATCATTCAGAATAATTTTGTTTGAAAAATCACGATTTTGTTCATGTATTCCAAGGCCCAATCAGCGAATGTACGGCGTTATGCGTGCTCTTGTTGCTTCAATTCTTGTATCAACTGCACCCTATAAGGATGTATGTAGATATATGTAGATCTTTATGCAAAATGCGGTGCAAACTGGCTTGTGAGATGCCCAGTTCCTGTAAATGTCCTGATTTGGACAAACCTGGGTTCTCAGCCACACTTTCAGCTATTGTGGCGATATTTTTCATTGGTCTGGTTGCACGAACACGAGTAGTTGAAGTCTTTACATCACTAACGTGTCCGAGACGCTCGAATAATTTATTGATTAAATTCACAGTTGTGCGAGAAGACGTTTCAAGATGATCAAAAGCTTTGCGAACTTTACTTTACGAACTGTGAATGAATTTTCACTATTTCGTTGTGCGAGTTCGATCCATATCTAAAAACCTCTACTTGTTCTACTTGTCAAATATCATCACAATGATAGTTGAATATTGATAGTTCAAAAATGGCATTAAATTTAAAATGACACCTCATGTTGAAAGACCCTGTGCAATGGTCAATCTGATCAAAAGGATTTTGCAATTTAGTTTAGATTACATCAACTCGGGTTTGGCTCGCACAGGATTTTCGATTCCTACTGTGTAAATTGACCAGTTTTTTAATTAAGGACTGTTATTTTCTACACCACTCACGATTTTATTTAATCTCTGTCTTTCGACGTGTAGTTTTCCGAACTGTTGGAAAGTATCCAAAATTATTTCCATACATAAAAAGTGACAGTAATCTTATTAATAATTATCGGTCTATAGCAATTATAAATAACTTCGCTAAAGTATTCGAAAGATGTCTTTATTATTGCATATTTCCGAAATTTCGACAAATCTTATCTAATGATCAGCATGGCTTCGTAAATAAGCGATCAACCATCACAAACTTGTCTGTTATTACTCAATAATTGTCAGAGTGTTTGGATGATAATGAGCAACTTGATACTTTTCATCGTATTGATCCCGAGATTTTTTTAATTAAACTCGACTTAATCGGTTTTAAACCGGTTTTATCTTCACTGTTTCGAACTTACTTGTATGACAGAATTCAGTATGTTTATTATAATAGTCACCGATCAAAATGCTCTTCGCCGACTTCAGGGGTGCCTCAGGGAAGCAACCTTAGTCCGTTACGTTTTCTTATTTATATTAATGACTTATGCAATATACTTGAGTGCCATAAATTACTTTTTGCTGACCACCCGAAGCTGCACCAGAGGATTAATGGTGAAGGAGATTGTAGCTTTCTTCAAAAATAGATACATATGCTTAATTCCTGTTGTATTGCCAATAAGTTGGATATGAATGCATGTAAGTGCCATGTCTTAACCTATACTCGCAAGAGCAATTCGTATCTATTTAACTATCGTTATAACGGCTATTATTAGGCCGTTGCACTTCTATTAAAGACCTAGGTATCACATTTGATACTAGACTATCGCCTTCTGAGCATATCTTACATGCAGCAAATTCTTCATACAAAACGCTAGGTACTATTACATGGAACTCGAAAAATTTCTCTTCTATGGATGTTATTGTCCCGCTATATTTTACTTTTGTTCGGTCCAAATTAGAATATGCATCATTCATATGGTCACCTAATGGGTGTTCATTTGAAAAGTCAATCCAGTAGCATGTGATTTACTGAGAACATTTTGAAGTATGTCGTAAATTAAAATTTACTACTTAACCTACGAAGTCGTATATTTTGACAGTTTCATACATACAAATAAATGTTATAATGAAGTCACTAATATATCGTGTGTGTTATACATTTAATAGTTTAGTAGCCGCACATAGTGAATGCGGTATTATCCAGACAAATCTTTCTGTTTTATTATATAAGGTTTTTAGTATAGAATAGTTATTATAATTATTTTGTGTATTTGTTTTATTTTCTTCCAGAATATTTGATATTATTATCATTTATTAATTTTTTATATACTCTTTAGAATACAAGAATATTATTTTTTGTTAAAATTATTGTTAAGTTAATTAATTACTGTGTTTATTATGTAGAATATGTAGACGATTAAACATATTTGCTTCTTTTCTTTTTATTGTCCCGTAATTGGGTATATGTATATCTGATGGGCAATAAATAAATAAATAAATAAATAAATAAATAAATAAATAAGTAAAATAATATCAATTTGTGAATGTAAAACATTTACTCATGAATAAATATTGATACGGATATAAAAGATTTGTTATGTAGTTAGAAACATAATTATATGATTACATGATAATCGTTTTGAACAATTTTACAAAATTGCAGAAAATCAAAGTTATCCTAGACATATTCGCGAAGCTTTCCTCGTCTTTGAAAATATCGAGTTTTTTAAAATAATTTTGAATATTTACTGTGCTTTAGGGCCCTCCTGATTTGCTTGTCAGGTCTTTTGGCTCGTGCGATAGAATCTGAAATAAAACTGAAGAAAAATTTTAAAATATAAACGTTAATGATTAGAAAATGATTCTTCTATTGTATATATATAACAATTGATAAATTATTGGAGTTTTTCGGCTTTTATATGAAATATTTACAATTATCAAATTAGTATGTATGTAATTGCAAAGTAACTGGGGATGTAAACATTACTGTCTAAAAATTACAAAGCAAATCATACGAAATTTTTAATTGAAAAATATTGTCTATGTTGGGACTTGAACTCAAGTCTACAGTTTGCCGGACTGTCGCTTTTACCACTCAGCCACAATAGACCTTGGTCCAAGCTATTTAGAAATGCATTATAAAGTAACAGTTTAAATGAATCAGATGACAGTTATTGAATGTAGATGACAAGTTGAAAGCAGAAGTCAGTTTTGAAAGCTGATGTCAGTTTTGATAGCAGATGTCAGTTAGTGAAAGCAAATGTAATTTATTGAAAGCAGATGTCTGTTTTGAAAGCATGTGTATATTATGAAAGCAAACGTCAGATTTGAAAGCAGATGCCTATTATGAAAGTAGATGTCAGTTATAGAAAGCAGATGTCAGTATTTTCAAAGCAGATGTCACATTTGAATGTTTGAAATTGCTAATTAATATTCCATAGCTATATTTAAGCCGTTTATTAAATATAACAATTGATAAATTATTGGAGTTTTTCGGTTTTTATATGAAATATTTACAAATATCAAATTAGTATGTATTTAATTGCTATCAAAATTGACATCAGCTTTCAAAACGGACTTCTGCTTTCAACTTGACATCTACATTCAATAACTGACATCTGATTCATTTACACTGTTACTTTATAATGCATTTCTAAATAGCTTGAACCAAGGTCTATTGTGGCTGAGTGGTAAAAGCGACAGTCCGGCAAACTGTAGACTTGGGTTCAAGTCCCAACATAAGACAATATTTTTCAATTAAAAATTTCGTATGATTTGCTTTGTAATTTGTAGACAGCAATGTTTACATCTCCACTTACTTTGCAATTACATAC